>JAMQGT020001150.1:0-32150 GCA_024447675.2 Pterophyllum scalare | reverse complement strand
TAAATGAGGCGTTACGTCCCAAGTCCAGGGGAAAACGGGGCATAAAATGGAGTGCTACTCCCCCACTCCAACCATGCTCAGGAAAAGTCAGCAATACTAACTGAGTAATAAGCAGCAGTTTATTTCTTTGCTTCAGAGGTGAGCAATGCCAAAATAACAAACAAAATGGCACTGAATGTCCCTAATGTAACCTACCAACAAAAAAAGCAAACGAAAGACAAGCATCTTACCTGTGCTCCTACCCATGAACAAGAGAAAACTGTGGTATAAACAAAAATGGACTTTGTGGTTGGAGAAGCTCTCTATGCACTGTTCTTGAGCTAATCTGAAGGCCATGTGAAGTTTGGAGGTCTGTAGTGATTGACTCCACAGAAACTTGGCAACCTCTTTGCACTATGTACCTCAGCATCCACTGACCCCCCTCTGTGATTTTATGTGGCCTACCACCTATTGTACTGAGCTGTTGTCATTCCCAATTGCTTCCACTATGTTATAATACCATAATACCATAATACTGGCATCCTATCACAGCTTAATGATTTGGATTGGTGAGTGAATACTTTTGACTATATATACATATGTGTCAGGTTTGTCTCTGTGGCAAGCGAGGCAGAGGACCCCAATGCAGGACTCATAATGTGACGGAGCATAATTATAACTCAAAGCTTTAATAGCAAAACTTGGCAACATAGCATGAACTTGGAACTTAGACATGAGCATGGAGCATAACTATGAATGTGGCATGGACATAAAGCACACAGCAGGAAGACAAACGATGACACAACAAGGAGAAAAGCGGACAATAATACACGAAGGGATAATGGGGAGTGGAAACAGGTGGGGAGCACAACTGAACATAATTACACTGACAAGACAAGGGGACGCAAAACTAAACACAATGAACACCAGACTGTCAAAATAAAACAGGAAGTGACCAACCATGACGCACATGCAGATTTGACACAGAGGGAACCTAAACATGACTAAACAGACACCCACTTGAACACAGGCCTGACAACACAGGGAGAACTGAAATCTAAAGCCACGGGAGAGGGAACCTAAAAACCACACACAAGGAAATAATAGGAAGGGAACTAAACACAGAGAAGGGCCAATATAGACACAGGAACACTAACCAAACAGGAGCACATGGAAAACAAAATATAACAGACATGACACTGGATTACACCTGAACACAGATCATGGGGAAAAAAACACGAGGGAAACAGGGAAATAACCACAAACAACTAAACAGAAAACAATGACAAACTAAAATCCTAATTCATAACTAACGACACAACTCAAAAACATAAGGTGCACTGGGCCAATGGCCCAGGATGATGACTGTGTGTGTGTGTGTGTGTGTGTGTATGTGTGTGTGTGTGTGTGTGTGTGTGAGAGAGAGAGAGAGAGATTAGCTCCAAAGCTACAAAACATGGATATATTGCATTATTTTGACTTTGAAAGCATGGTAGGTAGGGGAGATGGAGGAGAAAAAGGCAATGAGGGGAACATGAAGGTTAGAAAATGGAGGTAGGCAATCTATCAACAAAGCATTTGTGTTCCTGCGCAAGTGTATCTACAGCGCTGTGTGCCTTTTATAGATGAGCATTCTCAAAAGATAGCAGAACTCTGGGGGATGACTCTGGTAGGATGAGACAGACAGAGAGAGTATGCAGAGAAAAGACAGCTGGTTAAAGCTGACAGCACGTGCATGTATTCAAGAGTGTGTGTCAAGATTGTGTCTCTTGCATGCTAGAGAAGTGGTTTATTCTCAGTGGAGAAGAAAACAAGTGAGGGAAGAAGAAGAAAAGATGAGAAAGCAGTTCAAGTGATGGAGAAATGATGGCTGTAAAAGAGAGGTAAAGTCTACATAGGAGAAAAAATAACCTGCAATGGAAAAAAAAAAGAAAAGGAGAAAAGTCAAATTGGTGAGAGGTAGACAGAAACATCAATTCTGCAGTGTTTGTGTGAATGTTTGCATGCATGTTACAAAGTCAGTTTGGCGGCAAATAAATCACATATGAAATACTTCTGCAACCATACAGTGCCTCGGTGTAATTCTAATTATCCATTTGAGGACAGCAACGACTCACCAGTTCGCCGCAGGGCTGAAATAAAAGACGACACCGCAAGAGAGACGAGAGAAAGTAATGAGGGAGCAAAGAGAGAAAAAAAAAAGGCAGGCGAGAGGAAAAAAGAAGGCGAAGGAGAAATCTCACAAAGAAAACAATGTATTAGTTAAATGTTAATTAACCAGAGACAAAAAGGCTGCACACAGGGCAGTGCTTTATGAAAGCAAGGATGAAAGAATGTGGACATATTCAGAAATGGGAGGAAAATGAGTGAGTGTGTTCACAGCAAATACATGAAGGTGTGGAGGAAGCGAAGGCACTGGGGAGGCTTAAGGATTAACCTATTAACGAAGCAGGTTTGTCATGCTGTAAGCCTCTTAGGAGGACCTTTCCAAGCCGAGAGGCGGTGAGAATGTCAATTTAGGCCCTTTCTCTGCTAGTAATTATGCTCTATCTCTCAGCTAACGACTTATTTTGCATGTGGACAGACAGGGAAGCGATATTAAAAGGAAGAGATATTCAGGGAGAGGACACAGAAGAGGAAAAGGATTCTCGCAGGCAGCTACTGTCTAATTAATTGACAATGTTGTAAATGGGTAGAAAATTACTAGATAAATTACTGTCAGTTTCTCTATATTATTCACTAGCACTGGTTATTTTGGCAGCCCTAGAACTGTTTTTTTTTTTTTAATTATATCTCAACTTGAAAATGTTTGATGCTTAAAATCTGCTGCATTGCATTAAATCAAAGCAAAGGCAAATCACTAAGGATTTCTTTACATTATTCGTGTACTGAATCTTGTGTGCCTTGTAGACAGATGTAAAAGCCATGGTATTTTTAGGTTTTGCGCAAATTCTCTGTAGCCTTGATTCATAAAAATAATTTATTTTTTTTTAAAAAAGTAGCTTGCATGTCTGCTGTAAATTTTTCTGTGGGAAGTATAGAAAAACCCACATCCTGGTGTCAAGTACCTTCAAAGTGTGTGATAGCATTTTTTTTTCTTTCCAGTTGTTCCTTAGTCATTTTTTGGCTTGAGGTCGGAATGAGTCAACATAAATTACACAGCTACATCAAAGAGGATTTTATGCAGACGCTCTTCAAAATAGACTGCTATGATGATGCAAAAGTAAAGTAATGCCAGATCAATTTCCTCTTTCATAAATTCATATATTTCAATTATTACTATGCCAGAAAGAAGTTATTATACAAATTCCAAGGTTTTAGGTTAAAGACGTCTGATGTCTGTGTTTGTGATTCCTCTGCAGTTGACGTGTAAAACTGAAAGGACACTATATGACGATTCATCCCGTCATTTTTCCTCCCTTATAAGGATAAAACTTCGGGGCTTACATTTACCATAATGCAGCTCAACAGCATCAGCATTAGTAAATGTATTCTCTACAGCCCAGATCATAACGTGTGTTTTCTGTTAAATATTTATTTTGTTTATTTTTTTAATTTTTATATATATTATTAGGGATGTGCGTGACCAGTCAACTAGACGACTAATCGTCGTTACTGTCACTAGTCAGTACCAGATGAGGTCAGCTTCAGATTACATTGTAAAACTTTGAAAATAACTAACAATATTAGACCTAATAAAAGTATTAGACGATGTCAGGGCTGCAGCGCTATCTGGTGGCAGATAACTGCATAACATCTAGAACAAACATTTACCGGCACTGGGTGTCAATTAAAACCTTAATAATTAGGCTAACTGACTAGTACGTCTGGTACCGACTAGTCGTGCACATATATAACACTTAAATTGGGAAGAGAGTTAATCACTGTTTGACGTATAACAGACCTACACAGCTGAGAGTTAGAGCAAGTTATCTGGAAACCAGTCACATCCTGCACTTCTACATAGACCAGTCCCAAGCATACAGTAAGGGCATATCTGATTTAGTTCCCATTACACACAAAATGAAGCTGTTTCGGGCTATCTTTGGTTTACAACTAAAACCTCATAGTAAACAGTGTTTCTCATTATTGTCACAATGACAGTGGACTTCTAGAAGTTACAAATAATGTTAAAAGCAAACTCTGCATTGATTGGTTCAGCTAACGAAAACCATGTGATCAACTGGTTCCCATATACGCAAACTCTCAGCTTTGCAACAACTTTGAAATTGTATGTCTGTGCACTTTTAGTATTTTCGATGAAGTGGTGTCATGGGCCTTATTTAACACAAATTAATATCAAATTACTGGAGTTAAATTCATTCAAATCATTACACAGTTCTTCAAGCTCCAATGTATTGTCACTGCATTACAGCTTGCATAAGATTATGTTACATATGAAGGATTTCCTTTTTTTTAAAGTACTTTTTAAAATTTATTTTCAATGTACAGAACAGAACATCCATATAAATTATAACCTGAACTGTTACCCTTTTCTTCCCACTCCTCTCTCCCAAAGCAGGCTGGGAGAGGAAAAGCAGAAAAAAAAAACCCTGTACATTTCCATGACATTTCCCACAATCATCTACAGCTTTAGTTAAACTATACTTGAATTACAGACAAATAGATATACAAACACACTTAGGATATTGAGGTGTCATGATAGTCCTCTGCAGATTGATATGATCCAGAAAAGGTTGCTATATCTGATGGAATCTGTTTAATGTCCCTGCTAATTTGAATTGGATGTTTTTCCATATAAGGGGTGTTTGAGAGGTCTGTGAGTCAAAGCTTGGAGATATACAGGTGCTGGTCATAAAATTAGAATATCATGAAAAAGTTGATTTATTTCAGTAATTCCATTCAAAAAGTGAAACTTGTATATTATATTCACTCATTACACACAGACTGATATATTTCAAATGTCTGTTTCTTTTAATTTTGATGATTATAAATGACAACTAATGAAAACCCCAAATTCAATATGTCAGAAAATTAGAATATTACTTAAGACCAATAGAAGAAAAGGATATTTAGAAATGTTTTAGAAAGAACCACCACGCACAGACGTGTGCAAAACAAGGGTTTCAGCTGTTACTTTACACATATTTAAAATTTTAGATTGTTGACTTTAAAAAAAAAAATTATTTGGTCAAGTAATCCTATAAGCTTCTTTATTATAGAATCCTATGGGATTAGCAGTAAATTTAAAAGGTGAAATTACAATCAGTCATTTTCAATCAGTGGCAATAAGTTGTCATTGACTGCCCTGTTTTTATTTTCCAAGGATATAACAACCTTTAAAGACTTTAAACACCACTTGGTCAGAAAGACCAGGAGTGGTACATCAGATATCACTCCAAAAGCAAAGCTTGTAATAGTGTGGGACATCAAGGGAAGATAGCATTACACAGTGTGTTACTACCGATCTTATCAGTATGTGGTCAATCACAAAGAAGTTTGCTACATCTGTTTCTGAATGGACATAAGAGAGCAAAGAGAAAAAAAAAAGTAATTTTCATATACCACCTTAAATTAAAGCCATCAAGAGGTGGCTCATTAACCTCAGTGTCAGACCGACACACCTTTCCTCATTTTAAGCCAGGTCACTGTCACATCCCAAAGAACACTGACTATATTGTAATGCTAAATCTAAACATGTGTTCTTTATACATTCTGTTTCTATTTGTAATTTAGCATTTGCATAATTTCTCATCTGTAATAAAACATTCACATTCTTCAGTAGTTGATTCCACTTTGTGCATATTTTGAATATGTTTGCATATATTTGTACTTTTATGCATCATGTTTACACTGAGGACTTATGTAAAATAGCAATCTCATTCTTGCTCTCTAAATATATTTACTGATCATTTTCTTTCATTATCAGATAATTCAAAGCATACTGATGTCATTTTCCACACTGTGCAGACAGAAACAGAACATTGCACTCTGTGATTACTATCACAGACAGTGAGCTGTATATTGACATGGTGTTGATTGGCAGCAGATCAGTAATATGTATAAAAAGAGCATCATAGAGGGGCAGCGGTTCACCAATCTCCCAAAAAAGAGAGAGCATCTACAAATTGTGGAACAACTTCTGAATAGTGTTCCTCAAAAGTAAAATTGTGAAGACTTTGAATGTCTCATCATCTCCAGTACATAATATCAGCAAAAGGTTCAGAGAATGTGGAGAAAAATCTCTCGTGGCAGTACATTGAAAACAGGCGATTCTGTAGTGGAAATCGCTGCACGGGGTCAGGATCACTTCTAGTTTGCCGTGTCTTCCACAAACGTGACCCAGAGAGGCCGCTGTCTTTGTGCGAAAGCTCATTTGTAATGGTCTGAGGTAAAGTGGAAAACCTTTCTTTGCTCAGACAACTCTGAATTTGAAATTCTTTTTGCAACAACATGTTTTGCTCATTACAAGTGCATCTTCCATGTCATGACCTTTAAAGGTGAAACTAACTGGTGGGTTCAAAAGATCCAAAAGACAACAGCATACAGTTCAAGTTATTTATCAGCAAGGACTCTGATGTCTTGCAACAAGGGAGTCTCTGGGAACCTGGGTTGGCAGCTCGAGTAGTTAGTTTACATAGTGGGTTCGCTCATTTTTGTTTTTGGTTTAATGTTTAGTTTTAGTTTCGTTTCATTAGTTTTAGTATTTTTATACTTTGTCAGATGCAAGATTCAAGACTGACTAGTGTGTAATTAAAAACTTGACAAAAGATACCGTTTAAAGAAATATCTTCAACAACCAGCTGCTCACAAGATAGCAGCATGCGTGCTAAATGTGTGTAACATTAAGGACACACGTGAACATCAACATCAATATGAACTCTAAAACTCAATAAATTCTACAATAAACTCCCAATAAAGTTCAGCATCAGTGCAGTAGCTTAACAACACCTGCATGTGGTGTTTGACACAAACAAACTGTTTGAAGGAGTCAAAGGTCAAATCCAGCTGCATCCCGATATTGATGTTGAAGCTGCTTCTGCCTGGAGCTAGCTTGGTTAGATGCTCGCTAATTAGTCTTCCAGGGTCTTTGCGTGTGTAACTGGATTATGTGTGTTAATTATCTTGTGGTTGTGCTGGTGTTTTATAACCCGGCTGGGACTGTTTTGGTCCTTGCTCTTTGTGGGGGTTTTTTTTGTTTGGAGGGGGGGGCTGCAAATATATTTGTCCCTGTTTTTTCACTTTCTTCATTCCCTCACATCCATTCCGATAGTTTCAGCAGTCTCCCTCCAGGATTTTGCTGACATTTGTGTGTCCTTATATTGATGCTTTGATTATTATTCCTGATTGTTATTCTCTGACTGATAACATAGCCGGAAACACACGAGGACTGAACAGGCTAATCACAACGTTGCGGGCTGCGTGGACCCGATGAGTGGTTACATTTGATCCAGAGGCGCACGTCAGGCTACATCACAGGATCAGAGCGGTTTCCGTAGCCGTTGTGCGCTTCTCAAGTGGACTTTGATGTTGGCGCTTCCTTTCTGATTGAGAAGTGTTCCGCACATGTTTTCATCATCCACAACAAGACACTCACTTCTGTCTGTGCTATCGCACTCAAAAAAACTCCATATGGGACTCGCTGACAATACTTTTCAGACCAGCGCGGTGAGCAGGCACACGCAGACAGTTACCCAATAGCTCTCCCAGCTTAAACTCGGAGAGCGGAAAAATTATTTCATATCAATCCGCAAGGCTAAATAAAATGACAAACAAGAAAAGGAAGGTCAGTTTATCTATAATTTCAGTTAGTTTTGTAAACTCACAATACAGTTTTAGTTATCTTTTTTTTTTCCTTTAAATTATAGTTTTTATTTATTTCAGTTAACGAATATGTGTTTTTAATTTCAGTTTTCGTTATTTCGATTGTTTTCGTTAACTATAATAACCCTGGTGCAGGATGATTCTAAGCTAAAGACGACAGGGCCCATCGGACTTGTTACCAGCGCTCAGTTCATGCATCTCTGATGATACAGGGGTGCATTAGTGCCTGTGGAGTTGGCGTCTTGCACATCTGTATAGGCACCATCAATGCTAAAAGGTAAATACAGGTTAACACAACATAAGATCCCATCCAGGTGACATCTTTTTCAGGGAACCCTTGAATATTTCAGTATATTTCAGTATGTGGTAAACCACATACTGCATGGCTTCATAGTCTGCCTCCAGTCGAGGCCTTTTCACCAACTGAAAAGGCCTCGACTGAAGAGGTGAAGGCCAAAGAAGGAAATAAAAGCAAATACAGTTGCCAGTTTAGCAACTAGAGCAAGTACGTTTTCTTTTTTGTTTTTTTTTATCTACAGCAATACCGCATGAGGAATCTTGTTGATGTGGGTGAGTGATGCTTTCATATGATCAGCAGGAGCAGCTGAGGTCTCACTGTCTCAGGAAAGTCCTGTTTAGTAGGGTCCCCATGACCTCACCCAGTATAAATGACTCTTCCCTACAAGGTCACATCTCTAGTGATCTTATTTCTTCGGTGCCTCAGTTTCAGGAAAGTTTCAGCTGTGAAGCCACAACTAACTTAACACTCCCCGAATATTTTACATTTAAATATAAAAATCTCACAATGTCATATGATGTTTTATATTTTATATATTTTAGGGTCCTTATCATCAGTGTCCTGTGGTTAGGCTCACAAATGACCCCACAGTGATGCCATAATCCAAGCTTCCATGTGCACTTGTGCAAAATGATAGACTGAAACTGAATACCTCCTTATTATCCACAGTGTGATTACATTCATTATGACTTACTTTGTCAGGTCTTTGTAATTCCCATGACAAATGCAGTCATTTAAGTAAGTCTATTAAATGACCCTATTTGCTCTCTCTGCTGAAATACTGAATGTACTCGTGAGACTCACATTTGTGGTCTATAATGAAATAAGATGTCTCCCAGGACTATGGTGCTCTGATAAGTTCTGTGAAAATCACTTGTATGGGCCAATCTTGCTCCATAAATATGTTGCACTGTGAGCAATACTGACAAATAGATTGCAGCAGTGAGCAACGGGAACAATGACAAAATAAGTTCACAATTTTCCAGAGTGCCAGGTCATTTGTACTTAGGTGTCCAACAGTGTAGCTATTTGGCCCCACATGGCACCATATGGACTGAAGATGAGCAGGTGATCGACCTGGAGACCTGTCATTTCAGGAACATGCAACAGAGTTCTCAGTAAGAGTCAAATAACTTTCTAAGCACCATTTACCATTTTGTTGTGCCGTGCTGGCTGTGTGCTCATGCACAGTTGGGTAAAGCTGACTGTGAAGCATTTTTGCCTTCCCCAAAACACAGTCTGCACCTGTCCCTTCTATTTCAGTCGTATGTAACCGACCCATTCTCTGGACTCCATCTTCCCCATCTTTTTCTGTTCTCCCATTTGTTTTGAAGCACAACTTAATCAGCAACTTGGAAGTGCTGTCAAAGATATTCTGTACCTTCCCTCTTAGTCAAGGCATGTATGGAGTAACTTCCTACACAGGATAAGATTCCTGTTAGAGAGAAAACATCAAGTGTTTCTTTCCTCGGTGGTGGCCATCCCACATTATGTTTATTAATTATCCTATCAAGTAGGAAATCTACACACCAGGGCCACTTCTAGGAGTGAAAAACAAACAATAGCTTTGAAATGTTGCCTTCTATTTTATCCACAAAGTCACCGTTCTAGAGATCGTAAAGGTCTATTTATGCCAAGTTTTTCAGAGGTACCAGGCAGAGCTGACCAAAAAAGCTGAAATTTTGATATTTACCGATGTATGCAGAGAGAAAATGAAGCTGCTCTTGGAAACAAATATTTTAAGAAATTCTTTCCATTTACAGTAGTGACATCAAATTTATACAAAAAGAAAGCATTTCTTTTGTGACATCAATAGCACTTTTGTTAAGAGGATATGATTATGTTAATTTTGTAAATTAGTCCATAGCACAACCAAAATGGTGGCCCTTTAAGTTGTGATCACCATCCATCTCCAGAGGTTCAAATGGCTCAGTCGTTTGACGAGGGCTTGTTTTTCGAAATACTCGTGGAAACCAAAGAACACCAAGTTTGCTTCCTCTAAGCAGGTTAGCACTTTAGCGAGTTGTTTACACGGCTTCTGTCTGCAGCATATATGATGAGACTGCCTACATGATGGGCCAACGTATTAATAAATGTACATGAGTGAAGGTTAACCACGTATCCTGAAAAGCACCTGTACTGAAGGAGCCCCAGTAGCTGCAGAGCCTATAGAAAAGACATTTGGCTCTTTCCTTTTTCATTGGTTCATTTCAAAGACGCATGACTAGTTTATCCCCATTCATATATATATATACACACACACATATGTGTATATATATGCAATCCTGTTCCAATTTATTCTACTGAAGCATACAGTATCTGTACTATGTCTCTCTCTTTTTCCTTTCCTATGTTAACCTTTCCACCTAAACTATCTTTACTTAATTTCTTTCAAGCCACACTAATGATGTTCAGTTATCCTTCAGTTCATCAGCTGGGGAGCTAACCATCTGGTGCACATCTGGCTCAAGCTCGTTAAGTCAACACATGAAGAGGATCGGTGTCATGGCACTTTTGCCTGCTGCCTTTGCTATACAGGAACAACTTGCCAATAGAAAACTATTCAATTCACACATGCTGTGAGAGAAAATACAGAGTAGTTTAACAAATAAGTTAAAATCTGTTACGTCCCTCCAAAAACCTGGACACAAGCGCGGAGCACGGGGGAAAGGTTCAGTTATATTTATTGAGAACAACACCAAGTAGTCTATTGTCACACAGCAAAGAAGGCTGAGGCTGAATCTTCTCACACTCCTTCTCTCTCTGCTTTCCCACTCCTCTGTGTCTGCGCATCTGATTCCGTGGCTCTGGGACTTCTGCTGGCAACAAGGAGAAACAGATCAGTCAAGGCGGAAACAACACACAGGCTGAGTCTTAGTGCCGGTTTAGTTTAGCGGAGCCGCACTATGACTACCACTAGCAATTGAGACAATCTCGCGCCGGCTTGATGAAAGCTTCTGTCTTTTAAAGCCGGCATCTCAATCAGCCCAACAGCCCACAGGTGAGTGATGAGGAATAATGCGCAGCAGGTGTGTAACTGCGTGGGTGGAATCTACACCATAGAACCACCTCCGGAGGCATGGCCACGAAGCCTAAACACACCTACACACACACACAGGAGAGAAGGAGGAGTAGGCCGGTCAGGAGGCGGGGTCGTGACAAAATCTTTCAACAAGACTAAGAGTATTGATCTAAAAAAAAAAAGGCTTCTAATGACTTTGTTAATCATGAATGTAACACACCTTCACACCGGGGATTTGCTTCCTTTAATGTCCATTTTGGAATACCTTCAGTTAGTTTTTTGTTTTTTTTTTGATCATAATGGACCCAGATCAGCATTCTAAAAAAGTAATGCCTAAATTTTTGGCATGTAGCCAGTGAAAATGGCAAATCTCCAAGCAATAAACTTTGCAGCAAGAAAAGAGCTCGAATATGTAAAATACAATTTTCAGAGAATATGATCATCAGTTAAGAAAACAAAAGACAGATAATGGAAGGAGAAAGACAAAAGGACAGTGCTTAAAGACAGGATCTTGAGAAACCGATGGTGTTCCCGCTGCCAACATGGGAGGAAAACACTGGCTGCGAAACCTGGGAGCTGTTGATGCCAAACATGGAAAAGCTCCAGTTATATATGTATGAGGAGATGGATGTGGATGTGTTTACTAGTACTGAATCCCTGCTCATTTTTATAAATGAGTACTGCACTGTTGTGTGTTCTGGGAGTTCTCTGGAGAACATATCGAATTTTCACAGTTATATAAACCTGTCATGTGAATATTTTACCTTTCTTCTATCATGCTATATTTCAGGGATGCCTGTTTTAACTTCTGTTGTGTTCCATAAGTATTGACTTACGTTGCACTGATGTTTTATTGTGTGCTTTTGTCACTTTCTTTCTGTGTTTTGCTCACTACGATGCACTAAAATAATTTCTTTGTGTTATTATGTTTGGTTTTTCAGACACACCCTGATTCAAAACCTTATCAAGCAGCCTATTTACTGGATCTTATTGATATAAGGACTTATCCCAATCAAAGGGAGTTTACCAGACTCATGAAACAACATCCACAGATCATTGGGGCAATTTACAGGACCTGTAAATGACAAAACTTCACTGAGCCTCATTCACAAACAGTGCAAATCAGTACTTAACCCTCTCTACCCCACAGAGGCTGTGAGCTGCCAGCAAGTTGCTGCTGCTGTCTGTGCTTTTTTTTTTTTTACTCGCTGTATAAAAACTGTCTGGTTAAAGTCTAAATCTATCTGAAACAAGGCCAAAACAGGTCAGCGAGCGAATGGACCATGACTTCTGCCCGATGACAGTGATACTGAGATGAGCTTTGTTTCCACCAGTGTTACTGAAGCAGTCTCTGATGTCCTCAGACTTGTGCAGTTCGCCAATGAACTCCCATACATGCGTGAATGTAAACAAGGAAGGTATGCTTTTTATAAGGCATAAATTGTGGTGCTTGCATATCGTTAGCTTATAATCAGCTGCTGCTCAAACATGAAAATGTGAGTTAAAAGTCAAAATATATCATTAGGACTGTGTGCTTCATGTTCAGTATTCAGGAATGATGCATAATGTTCTCTCAGCAACATTTTGTTCCTCGGGATGATGCACCATAGCCTCCAAACTGTTTTTTGACCAGCTGCTCATAAAAAGTTTTCCAGTTCAACAAAGTAATATAATATTTCAGCCAATGTATTATGAAAATTAAAGAGACCAGAAAGCTACTGATCATTGGTACCAGAAATGTACCTCAACATTCTCAAATATCTGAGTCTATTCTAACGTCTAGGTCCATTCAATTTATTAAATATGCCATATCTCCATTTTATTCATGCATTCTGAGAAAGTAGCTTTTTACACACACACAGCACCAGTCAAAAGTTTGACTGGTGCTGTATATAAAGCAAGCCTGAATAGAAAACAACATATAATGGAACACTCAATCAGTGCAGGACTGGCCTCTCCAGAGTGAATCGCTGCACCTCATTGCTAACAAAATATGAAGAAATTGGGGGGGGGCTCAAGACATTAGCACAGTATTACAGTATAGTGTGTGTGTCCCACCCCCCTCTATACCACTGCACAAATGACTTCTTAACAGAGTCTGGTATAAAGCAGGACATAAGACTGCAGAACACTGAATTTCCCTTTGCTCCATTTTCATTGTTCTTGGCCATTCTTTTCAAAGCACAATACTCCGGCCGTTCTTTTCAGCTATTCATGAAATGACATAATCAGAATAACAGGAGGTCAAAGCAAGGATAACTTGAGCGCATATCCTGCAGTACTGAGGCCGGTGGGGTTGGCGGGAGCATTTATTTTACTGGTGCACCAGCACCATGTGACTGTGCTGGAAGAGTGAATGCCGAGCACAGACTGCTCTCTGACAGTGATGCTATTTAACACGATCATCAGCCCCCAGGGCCAAAGGTCTGTCTGCATTATGGTGAAGTGTTGAGCACAGGCCAAGAGCAGTGTGGGCGTATGTGTGTACAACATTAGACTAACAGTAGACTAAGTTGGTGTTTGCTTGGAAAAGTGTCCATTATGTATGAAAACACACATTCATGTCTTTCATCCTGTGTGTTTACAGCACTATGCAACTATTAATGTGTACACACAGCATGTGCGACAGTTGGACTTTGGTGAAAAGACACCAAGTGCACTGAAAAGCGGGAGACACAAACAGCTAGAGATGTTGTTACTGTTGTGTCAGTGAAGGAATGCTGGTGCTCTCATCTGTAAATGGTTGGTGACAAAGGAGAATCATCAGAGGCCAAGGAATCGAGGAGGTGGGCGGAGAATGAGACACTGGAGTGCATGCATATGATGCTAGCTCTTTTCTCACCCTGCAAAGCAAACACATTTTCATGTTTGGAAAGCTATTAAGGAGAGTGTTTTAATTAAAGCCATAGTGGAATTCACTTTGCCCTACTGGTCACTGAAATGTGTCAGTGGTAGCATTTTATGTACAACACCTTCTGAAATTTTAATTAGATATAGGGTTTTTCCAGTCAATTAAGGTTGTGTGTGTGTGTGTGTGTGTGTGTGTCTGTATGTGTTTGATCCTGTTCCTGAAAACAAATGGAAAAAAGAAAGACATGTTAATGAGGTTTGCCGCTGTCAACAAAGACAAAGTAGCAGCAAACCTCAGTCACCAAGTTCATCACTGAGAAGTCACATTTAATCAGTCAAATCTAAATTATAACGGATCTGAATTAAAATTTCACTGCTGTCAATAGTTGTATGAGTTCATCAACTCCATGATGTGAACACAATTGGATCTGACGTGAGTAATCAAACATAATCTGTCTCTCTTTTGACCTCTTGCCTTTTTCCATCTCTCTTAATCAGCTCACACTCTCTTCAGTCTCACACTGTCACATGGAAAACAGCAGCCATCACTGTCCTACAGCAGAGGGCAACTATGTAAGCCTTTAACACCACAGGTGACGTCTTTAAACAAGATATCAGTGGAGGTTACTTGACCAATATGCTCTCATAAAGGAGTTTTATAATCACATTGTTTATGGTTATGAACCACCTGCTTCCTCCAGTTATTTAAAGTTACACAAATCATTTTTAGTACTTTAAAAAACTACAACCTGACAGATACTTGGGGAGACTTTTAGCAGTTTCTCTTAATTTCACACATCATTTTTTTTTAAACAAACCCCAGCTCACTGCTTTACTTTACACACTTTCTTGAACCCAATTTCCAAATGCAGCAGGAAGCTGTTTTTAAACTCACTGTGTGATGCATATACTGAGCACACGTACGATATATACTGCACAATGTGTGCGACACAATGAAAAGATGGCAGTGTTTGCTACAAGAAAATAAATGATGATGAAGAACAAATAGGTGCAGCTAAACAATTCCAAACTAAAGGGGATCCAAACATAAAGCTTCTATTTGCCAATTTCCAGACACAAAAGATACCATTATAATAAGCTAAGTAAAATGAAAGTGTTTCAAGTAAACTGTTGGTCAATTCTAATTTGTGGTTTTGTAGCTGCCACACAACTGGTGCTCTTATTTGGGGTTCAAAGATTCCCTTGATTCAGATGAGTGTTATCTTAAAAATTTGCTCCAGTCCTTCCCAAATCAACAAACTCTATCAATGAGACATCAATAAACAGGCACAATGACTAAGCCCAATACATCTATGTATTGTGTTGAAGAGATGTCAGTTGTAGTCAAACTATGGCTGAGCAGGACTTGTATAGTGCAAATTTGTACCCCAAGATGGTGCACTGAGTTAGTGTAATCCTTAAGGCATTCTCATTAATAGTTGTGGAGTGGCAAAAGATCAAATGTGGGTAAGCCTAAAAAAAGAAATATCAAAAATTAAAAAGTGGAAATGAAAATTTAAAGTGGTAAACAGTAGATACAAGAATCACATTTTAAAGGCTATTAACACACAAGCTGCTCTCTCTATAGCTGGTAAAGTGTAATATTTACAGTGCATAGGTATATTAAAGCCTGACTTAAGAAAAAAAAAAACCTGCTTAAGGTGTCCTTGACCTTATGTGCTAGTTTCAGGTGTGGAAACTGCAAGTATTCTATCAAAAGTGTTAGAAATACTTTTGTCTCGTTAATAAGCAATAATAAATAGAGGCATTTTACATCAAGCTGCTTGTTGGTTTCCATTGTAGAAAATACAGTGTTTTAATAGTTTAACTGCATACGTCTGTCATAAAAAACCTTTCAATGTATCTATGTGCCATACTAAAATCATATTATTTAAAGAAAATATTTTTTTAAATACAAAAACAAATCATCAAAAGCAACGTATTGTCAAATACAATAAGGTACAACCTAAACTAAATAATAGGTACATTAAACCCTGACTTAACATCAAGCTTATAGTTAGGGCTGGATCAGGTGACCCTGAACCACCCCTTAGTTATGCTGCTATAGGCCTAGGCTGCTGAGGGGGGTCCCATAATGCACTGTTTCTTCTCATTCACCTTTATTTACTTGTTTATACTTCACGCTGTATTTAATCATTATTATTAATCTCTGTCTCTCTTCCACAGCATGTATTTTGTCCTGTCTCTCTCCCCTCAGCCCCAACTGGTCACAGCAGATGACTGCCCTGCGCCTGGTTCTACTGGAGGTTTCTTCCTGTTAAAAGGGAGATTTTCCTTCCCACCGTCACCAAGTGCTTGCTCATAGGGGGTCATTTTGACTGTTGGGTTTTCTCTGTGTTATTGTAGGGTCTTTACCCACAATACAAAGCGCCTTGAGGCGACTGTTTCTTGTGATTTGGCGCTATATAAATAAAATTGAATTGAATTGAATTAACCCTGACTACTGTAGATAATAAAAGAGCCTTTACTCTCTCTTCTTGAAAGCCTTTCTTTCTCACATTAGTAGAATCCTGACAGTGTTGTATCTCCTGGAAGAGGCAGGTTTGTTGTGCGTTCAAATGTGTGCGTGTCTAGATGGCTCCGCCTCTTCATTCTTCGCTGTATGTGCATACACAGACTCCGGCTCTATGTTAAAATGTGACAGCATGATGGCCACTGCTGTGGCTGTGTTATCAGTCTGTTTGTTGAAAAACTGGGGCCAACACAGGCTTGATGTTATAATACTTTTTATTCACATGCATGCTCCTAAATACATTTCTGCCATAGGTCTATTTTTAGTTGCTAATGTGGGTGAAACATGGTGACACCTGACCTCTAAAGAGTTGTGGATTAAACAGAAAAGCCAGAGCATCGAAGCAAAAAATAATTGTGCTGATTGTAACTGAGTTATAGGAGTTACTCGATCGACTCGAATTGTCGCAGCCCTAATGTAGTCTTTTTTTTTAATGACTGTATGATATATTTTTCTCCGCCTTTGTATTTTCTCTACCTTGCAAGATTATTTATTTTTTTTATCTAGTCTAATCCTTGTTAAAATCAACTCATTTTATATAGCCTTCAAGGTACGAAAGAGGCTTTTCCACCAATACACAACCAAATGGAATTTTTTGTGTATGTATAACAATATGCTTTATCCCTAATATAGCCTGATCAAAATGCCCATAAGAAAACCTCATTTCCTAGCTGTTCCAATGGATTTGCACAGAGCCTATAAGTCTCTGATTATGCCATTTTCTATACACAGTACATACATATGTGATGCATATGGTTTGAAAAGCACCCGGTATGCAGAGTGCAGAGGCTAGTAGATACAAATAAATAAATAAAATAAAATTGCAGTCACAATGTTGCTAGGATTGTGTGTTGAAAGGCACTTTTATTATACAAATGCCAGCTTCTTTACAGTAATTGGCCTGGGCTTCTAACTGAATGTTAATTGCTTTGCTGAAGGCTTCAAAAGAGAGTGGCCAGAGGGACATATGAAAATAGAAAGAACAAGGAACATAATCCACAAAAGAGGATGAGGGGGGAGAAAGTTATGTGATGATCAGGAGTACAAAGGCTATACTCTGTTGTTTGCCAGGTCCAGGGCAGAAGAAAGAGACTGCTAACTGACAGATATAACTACACTACAGTTGGGTTTGTAGTTATTGGTTAATTTGGTTGGACAAAAAGGCTTGAGTCTGTATCTAGTGAATGTTGTTTTTGAAATTGCTAAAATTAACAAGAGCACTGGTGCCAAAACACAGCTGTTTTTGGATTCATAACAGGAGGGAAGAGGGAGTGGTGTGTCAAAGTACTGTTATAGTAAAGTCAGTCAAGAAGTGTGTGAAGCTTGATGAGTGTTATGAATTTGAACATCCTAGGTGAGTTTGTTCTCAAGTTCTCACATTCACAAGATTTTCAGAAAACTTGACCTCTGACCCTTAGCTTGAGGTAAAGGTTTGAACTCCCCTGAGAGTTTTAGTAGATATATCTATAGTGTGAATATGAACATCCTAGGTGACATCGTTCTTGAGTTATGTGCTTTTGTGAAGTTTGATCTCTGACCTTTGCCCTTAGGTCAAGGTTGCTGAGATTTGAACACATCCATGATATTTAGCAGATGCATCTGTGGTGTGAATTTGAACATTCTAGGTCACATCGTTCTTGAATTATGGCCAACATTAATATTTTTGAACAGACACAGCTGATGCTGCCAAAAAATGCCAAGACTATAGACAACAGTTAAAGTTTTTCTTTGAAACAGCCGAGCTAATAATATACTAAAATTTGGAGTTCATTATCTTGCCAGAGACAAGGCACCCATCGGGGTCTTCTGCTGCTGTAGCACATCTGCTTTAAGGCTCAACATGTTGAGCTTTCAGAGATGCTCTTCTGCATACCTTGCTAGTAAAAAGTGGTTGTTTCTGCCAGAATTATGCCAGCTAATTTTAGGCTTGAGTGTCCTAAGAAATCACACTAAACATAAACATTTTGATTACATTTTCATATCATTTGAAAGTTTTGCTCAGTGTCCGAGCCATTAACAACATTAAATTAACTTTGAAGAAAGTTTCAGTAAAACCAGCTAACAGCAGCTAACAATAGCAACAGTACCAATTGATCCTCAACAACTCACTTCAGTATCACTGCCATCAGAAAGAAGCGAAATTCGCTGACTCATCGACCCATATTGGACTCCTTTCACGAAGTGTTACAGGCTCCTCCAGAGTAAATGGTTGTGGGTGTTCCACAACCGGCATTATGAGGTCAACTGTGATCTGACAGTCTATGCTCATGAGATGAATGCCACGGGGTGAAAACGTAAAATGTATTTTTTTAAAAATGTCCATTTTTCATTCCTGATTAATTGCTAAGTGTTGATATTGTTAATATATGTTAAAATATAGCGTGCACAAAGTGTGTTTATACAGAAACAGTGCTAGCCATCATGGAAATCACTCGTCTTCTTCATTCTGATGCTCAGTCTCTCATCTTGACCATGTCTACATGCCTAAATGTATTCAGTTGCTCCCAAATGGTGGGCCAATTAGATTATCTCAACAAAAAAAAAATGCTAACTTGTCATCTGCAGAGGAATGATTTATTTGAAGAGTTTCAGTCAGGATTCAGAATTCATCACAGTACAGAAACAGCATTAGTGAAGGCTACAAATACTCTTATAGCCTCTGACAGTGGACTCATATCCGTGCTTGTGCTGCTAGAGCTCAGTGTGGTGTTCAATACTGTTGACCACAATATTTTATTATAGAGATTAGAGCATGCCATTGGATTTTAAAGGTACAGCACTGCAGTGGTTGGAATCATATTTATCTAATAGACTCCTATTTGTTCATGCAAATGGGGAGTCTTCTTCACACACTAAGGTTAATTATGGAGTTCCAAAGGGTTCCATGCTAGGACAAATTCAATTTACGTTATACATACTTCCCTTAGGCAGTATTATCAGAAAACATTGCATACATTTTCATTGTTATGCAGATGATACCTAGCTTTATATATCCATGATGCCAGATGACACACATCAATTAGTTAAGCTGCAGGAATGTCTCAAGGGCATAAAGCACTGGATGACCTCTAATTTCCTGCTTCTAAATTCAGACAAAACTAATTCATGCATTTATTACTTCCACATGGGACTATTGTCATTCATTACTATCAGGTTGTATTTAAAACTCCCTGAAAAGCCTTCAGCTGATCCAAAAGTCTGACACTACTGATAGGGACTAGAAAAGAGAGAGCATATTTCTCCCATATTGGCTTCTCTTCATTGGCTCCCTGTTAAATCTAGAGTAGAATTTAAAATCATTTTCCTAACATACAAGGTCTTTAATAATCAGGCCCCATCTTATCTTATAGACCTCATAGTACAGTATCACCCAAATAGAGCACTTCGCTCTCAGACTGCTAGCTTACTTGTGGTTCCTAGGATACTTAAGAGTAGAACGGGAGACAGAGCCTTCAGCTTTCAGGCCCCTCTTCTGTGGAACCAGCTCCCAGTTTGGATTCGGGAGACAGACACCCTCTGTATTTTTAAGATTAAGCTTAAAGCTTAACATTTTGATCAAGCTTATAGGTATGCTGGACTGGATCAGTTGACTCTGAACCCTCCCTTTGTTACATTGCAATAGCCCAAGGCTGCTGGGGGAGGAGGTTCCCACGATGCACTGAGTGTTTCTTTTTCATTCACCTTGTTTCAATCTGTTAATACTCAATTTATTCATTAGTTATTATAAATGTGTCTCTTTTTCATAGCATGTCTTTTGTCCTGTCTCCCTCCTCTTACCCCAAACCAGTCGTGGTAAATGTCTACCCCTCCCTGAACCTGGTTCTGCTGTTAAAAGGGAGTTTTTCCTTCTCACTGTTATCAAGTGCTTGCTCATAGGGGGTTGTTTTTTGCTAGGTTTTCTCTGTAATTATTTTATGGTCTTTACCTTACAATATAATGCCTCTTGAAGTTGTTCTTTATTAGTGCTATATTTATAAAAATTTAATTTAATATTTGCGTTAGCAAACAGTGGAGCAGTTGTACCCATGACGCGACCGGAAAATGTATATGCTTTGGCCTATTTTTTTCTTCTTGAGCAAAAGTTCATCTGGTTCTCTCACCTTGTTGCTGAACAGCAGAACACTGTTGACAGCCAAACATTTACTCAAAGTAGGACCTTAATGTTAGATGCATCATAATCCAAGAGCAATTTTCTCAAAATGTTCGAACACAACATAGATAATCAGGCCTTGATTGCAAGCTATACTTCCTACCATTTATCAATAGTTGCAGAAAAAAAAGCAAGCAATGGTATAAACAATTATCCACAAGGATCCAGATGAACATGTGCTCTGGAAACAGGTGGTTTATTGTTTGGCAGACAAAAGGCTCAGCTTCCGTCGTAACAGCCCAGGAAGTATGGAGCAGATGCAGGGCATCCTTTGCCATGATTTCAGGCCCATGTTTTTGTCTGCATTTGAGAGGCAAAGAGCAGGAGAACAAGCGAGTTGAAGGCATTCATTCATTTTGATGTTTGTTTCAGTTACTTTGCCAGACTCAGCAGGCAACCCTGTAAGGCATTTGTCAGGGTAATCAATTTATGATGTGCAATCATGTTGCTTGTTGTGGTATGCTGATGTGTACGTTACAAAACCCAGTTGTGATTCCAGAGGGCTCAGGAAGGCCAACATGGCAGCGGTTGCTGAGATACGTGTGGTAAATAGAAATTTGAAAATCTGTTAAAGATTTTAGGTGCATGGTTTTAGAAAAGAAAAACAGTGAAAGATACAGGCATGTATGATAAGGTCCTTTTCAGGAATTGAATGAATGATACTTTATTAATGGGGAATTTTCCCCAAGAGTAACATTACTTCCAAGGAAAAAAACAAACAAACCTGAGAATGTGGGGTTTTAATGTGTGTGCTTGTGTGTTTAAAATAAAGATTTTTTTGTTTGTTTGTTTTTTGTGAATTCCATTCTGTGCCTACATGCCTGATTCTTGTGAGACATGTAGGGATATTTATTTTAACAACTGTATTCTATCTGTGTGGAGTTTGCATGTTCTCCCCGGGTACTCCGGTTTCCTCCCACAGTCCAAAGACATACACTTTCTGGGGTTAGGTTAATTGGCCATTCTAAATTGCCTATAGGTGTGAATGTGAGTGAGTGAGGTTGTCTGTCTCTCTGTGTTGGCCCTGTGACAGGCTGGCGACCTGTTCAGGGTGTACCCTGCCTCTCGCTCCATGTCACCTGGGATAGGCTCCAGCCCCCCCCCAACCCTGACCAGGATAAGTGGAAGTGAATGGATGGATGGATGACGAATTATAATTAAATTTGGAGCAGACATGTCAATAAGTTGTTTTGCAGATGTTTTTGTTTTGTAAGAAATATTTATCATGTAATTAATTTAATTATATTTAACATGTCAAAGTGTTTAAAAAGGGAGTTAAATTTTACTCAAATCAAAACTCTACATTTTAAGCCAAAAATACCAGGGATGTTAGCAGTAGCTACTTTGGTTAGCTGTTGTTTAGATTATCTCTACAATCTCCAAAATCATAAATCATGAACTATAAACACCAATATAAGTGTAATAAATTTGGAATAACATTCGAGCTCCAAGCAGATGGTCCTAACTATTCCCAAATCACAGCCAAGCAGCAGAAGTTCAGAATATGAAAACACCCATCTCTTCTTACCATCTTTGACTTAAACATACCACTGCATAACATCTGAGCCGTGTGGCCAGTTTGGATCATATATCACTCATATACATATGTTCATCTGACGCCTGCCAAAAAAGACTTTTGATGTCATTCACATCCCCAGAGCTGTAAACTGAAGATTCAGAAATAAATACTCTGCTAAACTGTCAGCACTCGGTTGGAAACCCTCACCACCAGCAGCAGCCTCATTGCTGCTGTCAGATAGCCAACTCAAACTTGACTTTTAGCTGTAATAATAATAATGCAGAGATAGAAATCGAATAATGCAGTTGGATGTGATTACCTTAAACTTTAAACTGTAGTGTAAAGCACTATAATGAAAATTGTGCATCGTTTTTTTTAAGCAAAATTTCAGATTTTTACTGTTGATTACATCCCTCAGTAATCTGTAGCTAAAGAGAGAGGAATCATGTTTGTCAGTTGGTTAGGATACAAATAGTTTTCCCCTCATAATACTTATTAAATAATTATCTGCAACCCATTCCATAATAAAATTTAGCCAAAAAATATTTTCTTTGTAAGAAGCTGTAAAAATACCCGACTGCTACAGTGGATGCTCGCTGCAACTATTAATATTTGTTACATTTTTTGTTACATTTGAGGCAACAGTACACCATTGTGCCATCTTTCTTGAGCAAAACAGTTCAAATTGGAACATGTTTAAAATGGATTTTGTATAAACTACTCCACTGATCTTTCACCAGTTATCACCGTTGTTATCAGAGGAAATGAATCCAACGTAACTTTTTTGTTTGTTTGTTTTTCTTCCATATTTAGACTGTTCAAGATTTTCACTCCCCAACTGTATGTTGACTGCAAATGTAATTTTGTTTTTTTTTTTGTGTTCTTACTTTACTTGCATTGTAAATGTGTTTCATCGTGTAGTTGGGTAAACATACCTATTACAGAGTAAGTGACATTTTCTATTCACTTCTCTGCTCAGGGACACAAAAGGTGCTTTGTTAAACAATAACACAAATGTGATAAAACGTGTGATTTGGTGAAGCCAGGGTTCCACAGCGGTGTGTGTTTATATTGGCATTGAGACATGATGTAGCTCAGTGATTTCCATTTAAATTTCCCTTTGGCCCTCTCACCATGTCTCCTTTAACTGCTGTTGTCCCTGGTGGCTCTCAGCAGCAACACTTAATGCATTTGGGAGGTCAGTGCTGTTTTAATAACCTCTCCACACTCTCACAGAGTCTGCTCAAGGGCCAGGTGCTAGAGTAGTGTTAACCGCATTGGGCAGCAGGGTGCTGGTGTTGAAAAGGCAGAGTGTCCTCCAATCAGAACTGTACTTCCTCAAAAGTCAAACAATAGAATTTGACTTTGAATAGTTTGTTTTGTTTGTTTGTTTTTGGTTTTGTTTCCATGTCATCAAAAGAAGCTGCATCCTTAATTTTCCCCAGAATGACCTATTGCCCTCATAAAAGAACAAACAAATAACAGATGTTCTTATAAGCAAGCAGAACTCGTAAGTTCAGTATTTCTTCTCATAACACATCATGTTGTTTATTGTGAAGTGTTTGTTTATATGTATGTTTATTTGATAGAAGCTTTTTTTCCTATTTCAGTGCATTTTAATGTTTTTTTTCAGTGTATTACCCCCACCAGCTTACATGTGTACGGCCTGACTTTGTTCACATTGTCACCTTGTTTTCACACTGTCATTTAACTGATAATTATTACAGCAGCGATCATGGTGGTTTTACTTATGATCTTTAAATTGTAACAAACAGAACTAATAGTTTAAAACAGTTTTATTTTAGCTAAGTTTAGATGTTTAGAATGTTTATCAGATTTCCCAGAAGTTTCAGAATTCTCAGGAATCTGGAACAATTTAACGGAATTCTGTTGGAGTACAGAGGAGTTTTTTTGGTTTGTTTGTTTGTCTGTTTTTAAGAGTGTAGTGTTTTTGCAGCACCGAGGTAATTCCAAATGAGCTATATGCCCAAAACTTGGCATCTCTCAGCATCCATTTACCCTTTGCTGAAGCTTCACCAAAAATGGTCTCAGTGGAAGGGTGGCTGTCATGAAAGCAGTCTTAAGGGGGAAAAAAGGGAGAAAAAACTGAGGCCAGATTACACAAGAACTAAACTGAAAATCAGGAACAACAGGTCTGATGGAGTGATTAATATAAATTTGAATTTTTTTGGTTAAAGTTGTCATCAATGTATACAGAGGAGGTCAAAAGAGAGGTACAATAGTTTACAGTCCTCTGTAAAACATTGCAGGGCTCTGTCATGGGTTGGGACTGCATTTTAGCCAGTGGTGTTGGGAATCTTGTAAAATCCGATGTAGAAATGTTTTCAGCCGCCGCGTAATACCATCAAGAAAGCATCTGACTGGCGACGTCTTCATTTTTCAGCATCACATTGATCACAAAAATGCACTGCCAGTGCAGTAAGCATACCTGGATAGAAAAACGCACAATGGAACACCATCAGTCATGGATTGGCCTCTCCAAAGCCCATACATTATTGAAGCAGTGATGGATGCTCTCAATAGAGAACAGAACAAAAGGCACTCAACAGCCAAAGAAGAGCTTTGAATGTCCTTCAATAAGTCTGGAGAACTATTCCTGAAGACTACTTCAACAAATTATAATAAATCTTGCCTAGAGTTCAGACTGTGTTGAAAAATTAAAGTGATAATATCAAATATTGACTGTCAAACTCATTAAAATTGAACAAATTCTGTTTTTGTCTTGGATGCTTTATTCCCATGTATGTTTACATGTTTCAGTAAACCACTGTACATTATGACCCCATTCTCCTAGTAAAATATAAAGGAATGAGAAGTGTTTTTCAGTAGTACTGTTATCAGTAATGAGAAGCCAGTAAGGTATATTTTTGAACTGCCTAAGACCAGAAGTGGCGTTGACACTTGTGTGCAAGTCATTTAAAACCCAAAACAATATTTCTTTTATAACTTCATAGTCATAATGTGATTGTGTTTCGTTAAGTTCAGAAACAAAAGAAAAATTTAAATGTGTTGCATCTGGGTTGAAATTGCAGTGCAAATTCAAACTGCGTTAAAGACAAGCTCTTAATTTTGCATGTGTGCTTGTACTTGCTCTTACTATTAATGCCTCCTTTCATTTCCCTGACAGAAGCAAATTGGGAATGTGTGAACATGAAAAAGTTTAGCATTATGGGGTTATTATGTCCCATTAAATCAATTTGAAGGGGATGTCTATTGAGTTTGCCGTGTGCTTCTGATTTCCTTGTCTTGCTTAGCTTTTAATTCTTTGAGATACAGCAGGGAAGCATCGCAGCTTTGTTCTGCTTCATGCAGGTGCACTTGCTTTCAATTTGCCTTAAAACAGCAGAACACATTCGAGGCAGATTTACAATATCTGGTGAAAAAAGAACACACACACACACAGGCACACACTTTTCCACACAACTTGATGTGGATGCACCTTGATGTTTTCAAACACCTGCACACAAAGAGCCTTTTTCCCTCACAGCAAAATGTAAACCTAATCTAAATGCCTGGATTCACCCGAAATCTGGAGATCCTGATACATCGGTCAGCTATATCGATTTTTAAAAAGCAGCCCACCGCCATGTTTCAAAGTCCACGCCATGGTAACACACTCCGTGAAGAGATTAAAATGGATGTAACATTGTTGTGCTTCATGTCATGTCAGGTTTAAATTTGATGCCTTTGAGAATGGTTAGAGCAGGTTAATTCATTTTTTTTTCCTGACTCATCATTATAAGCCTTTTATACTAAGACTTTAAGTTTAGATTTAGGTTAAGAAGAATTTAAAAGAGAAAAAAGCTCAAAATACTGAGAATTTCTCATTCATCCATCTTCTTCTAGTTCAGGGCGTGTGGGGTTGGATTCTATTACAGCTATAACAGGACAAGAGGTAGGGTGCACTCAGATAGATCGCTGGTCTGTTACGAGGCTAATGCAGAGAGACAGACAACGATTCAAACAGCCAATTTAGAATCACTAACCTAAAAAGCAGGTCTTTGACCTGTGAGAGGAAGCTGGAGCAGGGAGAACATTAATACTCCACACAGAAAGGCTCCAGCTAGCCAGTGGATTCAGGACCACCTTCCTTTGAGATGACAGTGCTGACCATTGCACCACTGTTCTATGGTCAGACTTCTCATGATTTAAGTGAATTACAGAAACAAAGTGCCAATAATTGCTAGGTTGCAGACTCAGAAGTCAGGTGATGAAGAACAGAAAGCTGCCTTTAATTCCGTCTCTTCCTGCTCTCGATGGAGACGGTCGCATCCTTCTCTCTCTCCTGCCCTCCCCATCTTCCCTGCTTTGCTGCTGTGCTGTAAGTACCTCTCTTACACATCGACCGAATAAGAATCAACATGGATCTGGCAAATTGGGCCCTCAACACCACTGACTGTATTTTCTCCACTATGAGATCGGGAAAGGGGAGCCCGCATGCCCTAGTGGAACAGACCTGGTCGGATACGTCGTTGACTCACGGAGCATGTGGTGACCTGTGTGTCTTTGAGCACTGTCGGTTGAGGATGTGGAAGACGTATACATATTTGGCTTTTTGGTAACAGCATCTCTTCTGTCTGGGCTTGGAGGATACCTGATTTACCGGGAAATTAAGAGAATCTGGGCAGCAGTTCGGCACCTGGCAAGACTGCACAACCAGATGGATGGGCTGTGCAGAACCGTACGGACTCAGACTCAGTACCTGTTGGACCTGAGCCGCAAGCTGGATGCTCGTAGTCCAGCTGCGAACGAGGGCAGTAACTGAGCAAATTGGACCATTGGATTTACTGAGAGTGTCCCAGAGAACTGAAGGCTGCCGAAAAAAATAGCAAGGCAGTTTGTTCCAAAACATTTTCATTATCAGGAATTCAGCTCCCTTAGCCAGCCTTGAGGCCGGTAATCATATCTCTCCGCGATGATGTGTAACAATGGCTCTTCCCCCTCTTTCCTCTGTTATTTGTGTGACCTGGGACCTGGTGATCCACGACCGCTGACGCACAACCATCACTATCAGCAAACTGTTTAGGCGGGAAGCTAGGTCCTGGCTCCATAATGCCCTGACCCCCCTCATCTCTGTTGGCATCCCCCCCCCCCCCAATTTTGCTATCCCAGCTTTAAATGTGCTATAACTATCCTATTGTTTTGTTTTTCTTTCCTGCTTTAAGCGGCGGCACCCTTAGGGCAGTGGGTGCAGACACTTATCTCCCCTGTGTGTTAGTTTTGTCTGTCCTTATTGGACCTTTTTTTTTATTATATCAGGAATCAAGAAGAATTTTATTGTCATTATATGTCAAGACACAAGTCTCCACCTTGGTCTCCACCACCAGCAGCATCTAAACTCTGGTGGGGGGGGGGGGTCTAATTGTGAAATAGCTAATGGAATTTCTTATCAATAAATCATGTTCAATTCCTCCTAACAACCTCTTCTTATTGAAATGAATCTTTAGGCCATCATGTGAGTTGTTAAAAAATAATTCCTACCTTAGACCAGTGTTTGACTATGTGTGAAGTGCCAGCTGTTGCTAGGTCACTGGTGACTGCTGAGACCTACTGACTAAAATTCTAAGCACATTTGTTCCACCCTTTTCCAAATGTTCTCTCCCATTGCAACACCCGCCATGTTGTCCACACAGGTTGGAGAGCGGGGTGTCTGGATGGTTCAATAAACAATCTCTCATTTTACTTTTTCCCTTATAGAGCAACTTCTTACCACCTTCCTTCAAACTGCTGCATTCCTCAGATGCATCGACAGGAACATGTTTTATGTTTAATCAGCTCCATTACTCTTCACTCACACTCTGCACTCTCCATGTTCTGTGTGATTTGTTGTTCTCTGACTCTCGGCCCTTCCTTTGCTGCATCTTTTCTCCTCTTCCCCTCCCTCCACTCCCCCTCAAGACCTTGCGGCTGTGAGCTGTTCATGTTTGTCAGTTCCATTACGAAGAAGGAGCATAGAGGACTGGGGGTGGGGGTGGGACCACCGCAGTGTTTGACTTGCTTTGCCCTACCTGTCACTGGGTAGCCTTGGCATAGCCCTCTGGGAGGTTCTGGTTGTCTGGCTGGGTCTTCGTGGCATAAGCTTGCCTAGACAGTAATTGCCTGGCTCTGAGCTCAAAGATGGGGTTCTTTCCTGACAGCTGGTGGGTGGATGCTGCACACCAATTAGAAAAACTGTGAGGGTGAGAGAAAGTGAAAGAAAGGGGTAGAGGGATACACTAGGTTTCTGTGATTATATGCGAAGATGAGAGCTGTTGAAACACTGAGGACAAATTTTTCCTCTTTCTGTCCAGGGCTGTAACTACACTACTTTTTGCTACTAAAGACCTTGTCTTCAAAGCACACAAGCAGCTGAATTTTCTGCTGTTCACACTGAAACTCAAAATGTGTATTAAGACAAGCATGATTGCACAAATGCACTGCTTGTGCACTATAAAAAGAAACAACTCGGACAAAGAAAACACACATTCCCATTAGTTACACTGATTAGACTTAGATTGTAAAAATCAGTCATGAAAATCTGTGCTAATCTTTCTGCAAGTAATGCTGCATTTTAAATCAACTGTAATTAAATCAACTGTGCTAATGTTTATAAATTACAACCAAAAGACTTCCAGGATTTATGTGTCAGGACACGATGTGGCGCTATATAAGTTTCAGAAGTCTTCCTAAATGTTAAATGAACTGGTACTGTGTTGCCTACTACAGGCTACATCCGCAGAGCACTTTGTTCTATGCACTTCAGCATTTTCTATCATGTGAAACCCAAATTCCAACAAAGTTTGAATGCTGTGTCAAATGTAAATAAAACAAATCTCATACACCCATATTATAATCACAATAAAACATAGAAAACACATCAAGTGTTTAAATTGAGAATATGTGCATAAGAAAAATATTAGCTCAATTAGAATTTGATGGCAGAAACACATCTCAAAAAGTTTAGACAGGATCATGTTTACCATTGTGTAGCACCCCTCTCTTCTTTTAACAACGTTTAACAATGTTTCCCATTCCTGTCTGACACTGTTACATTAAAACCTTAAAAGGTTAATGTTATGCTGCTTCCAGGTGTTTGGGTTCCACCCTTTCCCTACTACTGGCTCCTGTTGATCCTGCTTTTACTGCTATTGGCTGGTGTCTGAGTCCTGCGGGGCATTTGACAGTTTGTTGGTTGTTGGAGCACCATGTGCTTTTGAGGTGCCTGCCTGTTTCTTTTGTTATGTTCTTGTGTTTCTGGTCAACCGGTTTTGCTTTTGATCACTAACCTTGATTGATTTGTCCTTTGTCTTCTGTTATAGTGTCCAGCAGAAGTTCGTAGGGGAGAGCTGCCATTTTCTTTTAGTGGTCACTTTTTTTCTCCTGTTTTTCTGTGGTCGCCAGGGAGCTGAGGTGTAGGTTTGTACTTTTTTGTTACCAAGCTAATTAGTTGATGGGGTTTTATTTTTAAGTTAGGGTTGTTTTGGGGGTTTTTTTTGTCTGAAGTCGATTTATGCTTCCCTCTGTTAACCTCTGGGCAATAAAGCTTTTCAAAGTAACCCAAAACACCTCCTCATGTTCATCTAATGGTGTGTTATTCCCCTCATTCCTAGACCTTGTTGGGGATGTAACAGACATAGAATTCTAGCTGCTCAAAAGTCCTGGGACTACTTTGTCTTACTTTTATTTCCTGATGCACAAAATGTTTTCAGCTGGTGAAAGGTCTGGACCAGAGGCAGGCTGGTTCAGTACCCAGACTGCTGTAAAGCCATGCTGTTGTAATAGTAAGCGGCTTAGCCTTGTCTTGCTGAAATATGCAAGGCCTGCCCTGAAAAACACATCATCTGGAACCATACCGTGTGTTGCTCTAAAACCTGTATATACCTTTCAGCACTGATAGTGCCTTTCCAGATGTTCAAGCTGCCAGTTTGGTAAGCACTAATGCACCCCTATACCATCAGAGATGCAGACTTTTGAACTGAGCAGTGATAACAAGCTGGATGGTTCCTGTCTTTTGATTTGGATGAATTTCTAGTAGTTGATGTTCCTTCTCAGGAACTGCTCAAATCTGGTCCTGATTCTTGTGGGATTAGGGTAAGGACTTTGACTTGGCCATTCCAAAGTTTTTATCTTTTTTTCTTCTTTGACCATTCTTTGGTAGAAAGACTTTTGAACTTCTGTGCTGAGGGTTGCTGTCATACTGTCTTGCTGTGTACCAAATTTATTCCAAGTTTCTGAGAACTTTGCTGGAAGAATTCAGAAATCATGGTTCTATCCATGATATAGCCATTCTGGCTCATGTTTCTGTTTCTCATTCAATCAGCTCACTGTGATCTGGAGCACCTGAGCCGAGGCAACCCGACTTTTTTTTAAACCTTGAGTTTAGGCAGAGCTGGACTTCTTTTTAGTGACCTAAAAGGATGTTTAACTCAAAAGCTGCAGCACACCTTCCACATTATTACTTGTAAAAGCGACCAGAAACAGTAGAACATTTGTCGAATTCAAGTGACTGAAAGAAATAAATGCTGAAAATGCAAAGTTGACGAGACTGAAGAGGACCTTTTTTCAGCTTCCAGGTGAGAAATTGAAGCAATCTACCAATGACAGCACAGGATACTGTTAATTGACATATTACCTTGTAGTGGAGAGATAAGAGGGCTATCTAGACAAGTGGCCAGCTGTCAGTTTTAAAGCAATCTGCAACGAGTCAGTCACACTGAGTGAGGACGCAGCTTTAGAGTGATCATTGTTGGTTGCCTGCTCCTGTGGTCTTATAGTGGTCTTTAAATTACTTAAAATTACTCAACTTGTGAACAATCTGTTTGATTGTAAAATCATCCAAAATCTGTTTTATTATAGATTGTTCCAAAAATTTGTAAACTGTAAATTTTTCTCTACAGTCCCAACTCTTCAACACTCACATGTCAGTACAGCGCCATATCTTTTTTTAAGTGCTAATGCAATAAAACAAATACAAACAAGCACCCAAATAAACAGAACCAACTAAACAAGAAATTATAATTTAATTAAGGACCAGCCTTGAGAATTACACATCCTTTTCACTCTCTAAATTCTAGAAGACAGTGGAAGTACAGATGCATGTTTTTGCCCAAAAAAAGACATTTATAAGGATTCACTCTCCGCAGCCACTGTTACAGGTATTCCAGCAGAAAGACATAATCTTTCCAGCATGATCTGGATCTGACTTTCTCCCAGCTGGACATGCCTGAGCCACCTCTACTGCCTCCTTTCAAAGTGTCGGAGCAGCAGGTCTACATTGAGCCACTCCTGAATGACCGAGCTCCTCACTCTCTCTCTAAGCTGGAGCAGTAAATCGACAGCTTTACTTTCACGCTCAACTCTCTCTTCACCACAACAGAGTCCACATTACTGCAGACACAATGCCAATCAGTCTGTCAATCTCAAGTTCCTTCTTTCCCTCACTCATGAACAAGACCCTGAGACACTTAAACTTTTCCACTTGGAGCAGCATCTCAATCCCAACCCAGATTAAGCAGTGTGGGCTTTTTATTTCTCCCACATGCTGTAATCATTGTAAATTCTTGTAGTGGTAGTCTTTTCTTCTGAGCTTCAAGGTTGTTTTTAAAGCTTATTTCAGAGATGACAGTTGTTGGAAAATTTTGATACAAAGGCACAAAATCAACATGAAGTCCGATATAATGAACAGGCTTCTATGTAACACCACATGCTATTAAGACGTGAATTGTAGGAAACAGAAATGCAGGGACATGTGCATATATATATATATATATATATATATATATATATATATATATATATATATATATATATATATATATATATATATAGACACTGCTCAAAAAAATAAAGGGAACATTTAAACAACACAATATAACTCCAAGTAAATCAAACTTCTGTGAAATCAAACTGTCCACTTAGGAAGCAACACTGATTGACAATCAATTTCACATGCTGTTGTGCAAATGGAATAGACAACAGGTGGAAATTATTGGCAATTAGCAAGACACACTCAAT